>CM044891.1:2502296-2512425 GCA_024500025.1 Syzygium aromaticum | reverse complement strand
GAAAAACTCAAAACCGATACACTTGTGACAAATTTACTTCAAACTATTTTTTTGATCACAAAAAATCCCAAACTGGTATTCCTATAATAATTTTATCCCGAATTATGTTTTTAACCATAAAAAACCCAAAACTAGTACACTTGTGACAATTTTACCTTGAACTAATTTTTTTACCACAAAAAATCCCAAACTGGTACACCTGTGACAAATTTACCACATTCTCTCTGGAAGCTCTAAAATAGCCTCATAAAGTTTACATTCACAAAAAATCCCAAATTGGCACATCTGTGACAAATTTACCACATTCTCTCTGGAAGCTCTAAAATAGCCTCATAAAGTTTACATCCACAAATTCAACGATTTTTGAATTTTGTCGTTCATTGGCAGAATTTGTTCACTTAGGTTGATATCTCATAATACAATTTATTATTTATTCCATCCATGACGTGGCACAACAAAATTTTCATGTTGTACGATGCATCAAAATCTTTTATTTTTAGGCTTCATATGTTTCGTAAAAAATGAATGATTTGAAAAATATTTTTCTAAAAATAATTGCTTATATCACTTACAAAAATGAATCAACGAAAAAAAATTTCATCGTTTACGAAAATGTTTATATATAAATTGTTATCGACAATGAATACATTTTTGTCGACTAATTATTCAAGCGATACAAGCTATTATTTTTAGGAAAATATTTTCCAAATTATTAATTTTCTACCAAAAAAATGGAGTCTTACATAATTGATCAATAGACACAATGAAGAATCTATGAATTTCAAAATAAGAAGAACAAGTTCAAGCTCATGAAAGAAAGTACATGTTGCGATTTTGCCATCTAGTTAACTAGACATCTTCAAGATAAATAGTTGGCATTACTCAAATGAACATTATTTTTTTTTAAATTTATGTCATTTAAGTGATCGCATGAAAAAATTATAGTATCGAAATTAGTGCCGTACAAAAGTCGTCGTGCTGTTAGTGTACTTTTACCGTCAAATTTGTCACGCTTTTCATGAGTTGTGTGTTGTTAAGATCAACGTGAGAAAAACTAAATGAAAATGAGCATATCGAAACATCCTTTTATTTTGCTTAAGATCTTTATTTTACTCGAGTATAATTCCAAAAGTTTAGTACACCTTGAGAAAGAAAAATGTCAGCGAAGTCAACAGTGTTAAGGTAGAAATCTCCTCCATGACGGTCCTCAGACCTGACCAGACGACAAAGTGTTTGGGTCTACATCAATGATGAGTTCTTGCAATGATGAAAGAACCTGTGACATGCGTAAACATCATCTGCGTTAAACATCCAATTTGAATAGATAAAGAGATAATTCCGGTGTGTTGGATGTCTAAAACCTCTATATGAACCGGTGCCTCTAAACTTGAAGGTAGTTCTGTTAAACGCCTGCAATAATTCAAGTATATTGCCTAGACATTCGTGATCCCGATATTTTGTTTTAAATCGAACCACATTTTTTAAAAAATTGGGTCACCAGAGTTCTGTTGGTGCAAAAATCAAGTTAATGGAACGTTAGACGGAAAAGTTATGCCTAGTCAAAATTTGGCTAAATTTGGGTAAAAAACTATATAGATATCATTAAAAAAAATTCCCAATTAGATGATATAAATTGTTTGACCTTGCGAGGTTTGGAACTTTCTAATCATCAAAATTACTTGGGTTCAATCATGGTGATTGGATTTTTAATGGAGACAATATTATGACATACGTTCACTTCGATTCTTGAAAATTCAAGATTTTGATACTCTGTTTTATAATCGATCTACATTTTTTTAGACAATCGGGTCATACACTTTCCGTAAATGCAAAAATTGTGTCAATGGGACCTAGGACTGAAATGTTATGTATGTCAAAGTTTGGCCAAATTTGTGTAAAGAAAATACATAAATATTATTTTCAAAATTTTCTCCAATGAGATAATTTGAAATGCTTGACCTTGTGAGTTTTAGAACTTTTTAATCATTTAAAGTACTTAGGTTCAATCACGGCTCGCATTTTTAACAAAGAAAATATCATAGCCGTTTATTCGGTGCGATTCATTCAAATTCGTGATTTTGACATTTTTTTGAATATCACAATGCATTTTTGGAACAATTGGTGACAGGTTTGTTGAAACTAATGCTTTTGAACTTTTATAGCACAAGGGAATTTCAAGCATATCAGATTTTGGCGACGATGATATCAACAATATACGAGCTTACCTAGTTGAAGGGTGCTCAACATTGAAGAATGATGACATCCACTAGACAAGTGTTTTGGAATGCATGGAGAAGATAGTTATAAACAATGCCCCAAAATCGATAGCTTTCGGAGTGCGCTTTAGAAGCATAGCCCAACTAATTTCTCTTAGTATATGTTGTTGTCCAAAATTGATGAAAATATTCCCCTATGGCATGATTGAACAAATTTCTAAACTTCAATATTTGAGAGTTGAAGAATGTCCTGATATTACAGAGATTATCATGAGAGCTGAGACTAACAATTTGGACCCTAGCGCGCTTCCAGGTCTAAGGACTCATATCATTGGTGTGACCATCACAAAAGAGCATTACCATATACATGTGCCAATCACTGAAGAGATTGCCCTTAGACAATCATAATGCAACCAAACCGAGATATATTGAAAGTCAACGAGTGTGGTGGAGGCAGCTATTCTGGCAAAATGATGAAGTCGAACAAGATAACGATCTATATGTATATTCAGCTAGTAATTAGCCAGCTTTATGCCGTGAAATTATGCATGTAAGAAGTTGAATTGCTGGTAATGTGATGTTTGTTGCAATTTAATGCTGGGACCATAGTGGTCATACTATATTAACTCAAAATCTATACTTTGCGATGGTTAGTTTTTCTCAATAGTAAAGTAAGCTTTATTGACTTGAAATCTTCAAATATATATATGGTTAATGAACAGTGTCCATATCTAGAGGGGTCTCAGAAAACCTAAGTTTGCCTTTGCTCATGTATACATCCTTGAAGGGGAGCTTTTAGATGATTGTGAGGCTTAGTTTGTTGAGAATTTAGGTCAGTTTACATGTTTTATCTTCCATTTTCCGATAACGTATTATTAGACAGTTGTATGTTAAAGTACCACGACTTGACTGAGTCAGCTGATAAATAGTTTGTATAATTAACCAATTGTTAGATAAACCATTTGCATGTAAGCGTAATGCGCAAATCAAGCCTTTTTCATGAAAACATGCTACGGATGCGCATCTAATTACATCAAACAGACCACTTCAGGCAGGAACACGACAAATAAGAACTATAGAATAGAATAACAATAACCGTGAATTCTAAGGGCTCGTCTGCATAAGAGTTATCGTGCCAAAAATTAAAATGCTATTCATTCAAAATATCGTGAAAAATTTATATATGAAGCTAGCTATCTGTCAATATTTGTAGTTTGTGAAAGTTTCAAGTGTTTCAGGTTAAAAAATGTCAAAATACGTGAGTGGCAAGAACTAAATTAATCAAAATGTAAAAGTAAAAGTCAATCCAAAAACATAAGGAAAAAAGAAAAGAAAAGAAGAGATGGAAAGATAGAGAACTAAGTTATTGTTTTAGCCATAGGTTAATTGCCTGTTTTTGATTGCTAGAGGTGATTGAGATATTTGGCAGGTACTTCGTGGATTGTATTTGTATCTAAATAGGACCAATCGGTACTTTTTTACGGATTCTTGTCTAGTGACTACACATATAGTGATGTCTATGGTTTTGGTGTGGCTCTTTTGGAAATTTTGATTGGAATGAGAGTCATAGAAGGAAAGTCGGCCTTCTGGTCGATATAACCTTGTTGAATAGGCTCGGCTACATTTAGGAAAGGAAAGAAGTATGTACAAATTGGTAGATTCAAGGCTGGAATCAATTCTCAGAAAAAAGTGCCTAGATTGCTTTGCAGTTGGTTGCTCGCTGCCTCAGCCTGGATCGAAAAGCTCGTCCCCCCGGATGAGTGAAGTTGTTGAAGTTTGGAAGGCTGTCCAAGATCTTCCATATATGGCAAGTACATCAAATATTCAAAACGAGATAGGGATGCGCTAGAAGTGGAATGGCATTTAAACTTAAACCATAATGAATTCAAGGAATGCAAGTCTTTCGATTCCAGATGTGACCAGGGCAGATCTGTGCCACCACACCGCCAATCTCTGGAAGCCAATGGTAAACCACAGCAATGTGTCTAGAAATAGCCGTTCTTCAACCCCTCCTTTTCTTCCCTTTCCTTTTTGGTGCAAGAGCTTCGACTTTTATCTCAACATTCACTTCTGATTATTGAAATGTCGATGAGTAATATATAATCTGAGTTATGTTGCGTTTGTAAAGATGCTCTTTGAGAAGTGGCCAGGTAAAGCCTAAAACTGGTAGCGTCTAATGTGAAGTATGCTCGGGCTTTGATACTTTATCTTTCCTCTGGCTTTTTAATAACAATCATCACCTTTGATGGTGCCTTTTTTGACGTAACTTTTCCTGTTAAGTTTCTTTTGTAGGAGTTTTTCATGTTGCAGAGCATGTTTTTGACACATGTTCCCGTTCTCAATAATCATTCGGTTTTATTTCTATTTCTCACATAACTGAAGTGTTCGTTCATTTTGAATTATCAATTCGTCTGCTGTTTAAAAATATAGGGTTCTTCTCTTTTCGACATCAGCCATGATATTGTTGGAGCTTCTCTTGGGCCAGCTTTTTTCGTTGGAACCGGTATTGAATTTTCTTTATTAGAGACTGAGCATTCAATGCAGGCGATTTTTTTTTATTATTATTTTGGCCTATGTGGCGCAACCTAAAATAATTTGGAATGGGCCGGTGACCCAGCCCAGGCCCAAGCAAGGCCCAAGTGGGGGATGGGCCTATTAACCACTCCCAAGACAGTGGTTGGAATGCGGGTGTTGTGATGCACGACAAAAATTATCAAAGCAGTCCTAAACTTATTGCAATTATGTCAATTCAGTCTTAAATTTTTTTTCGTACCAATTTAGTTTTAAAATTTTTGTATTTGTGTCAATTTAATTCATTCGGCCAATTTTGGCCAGTCGGCACTTGCCGTCCGGCTAATGCTGACGTGTAATTTTTAAAATATTATTTTTATATTTTAGAATTTTTTTATTAATTTTTTTCATTTTTCCTTCATCTTCATCTTCAATTTCTAGCGGGTCATCGGCTTGGCGACCGGCCAGAGGCGAGGGCTGGCAAGGTCGGCCTTGCCGGCCATTGGGGAGGCTCAACCTAGCCGTCGTTGTGCGAGATCGAGCCTTGCCAGGACCACGCTCATCCTTGGCGAGGCTCGACCTCACCAATTCTCATTGTCGCTGGCAAGGCAAGGTTGGCCTCGCCTAGCAATGGCAAGGTCAAGCCTCGCTAGCAACCGGTGGAGCCAACCTCATTGGTTTCTACCTTTGGCTGGTTGTCGGACCGGCGATTGATCATAGGTTGAAAATGAAGATGAAAGAAAAAAAAAAAGGAAAGGAAAAAGAAAAGAAAAGAAAAGAAAAAAAATAAGAAAACTTATGGCACCGATCAACTTTACGTTAGCGCCAACTAGCCAAAATTGGACAGATGAACTAATTTAGCACAAATGCAAAAGTTTTATGACTTAATTGACACAATTGTAATAAGTTTAAGACTGCTTTGGTAATTTTCCGATGGCACACCCAAGCTTGTTTCTTTGAATTTTTTTTTTCAAAATTTTCCATTTTTTCTGAGATTTTCTTTTCTCTGTTTTTGTTTATTTTTCCCATAAGTAAATATAAAGCATATGCTTTTCTAAAATTTCTATCGTTTTTTTCTTTTTTATCCTCCGCCTTTTTTTTTTTTCAAATCTAATCGAAGATGTTCTTGCTTTGTTCATGTAATAATACCTTCTCTTTTTGTATTTTGCAATTAGTCTATTCATGTAACCGAGTCTAATTTTCCTTTTCACTTTGAGTTTACATTATTAACAGTCTTCCAGAAAATTTGAAATCAAATCCGACTATAGCTAATTCACTGTAATTTTTCCGAATCTACTTAGAGGCTTGAAAACAAGATTAGGGCCAGGAATCGACAATACTTTTATACTACAACCAAACGCATAATATAAGAAGATGTACATTTGTCTTTTAAATTTTAATATCAGTAAAATATCAACAAAGACATTTTTTGACTGAGAAAAAAAAACATATTCATATAATTTTGCAGATTACAAGTGTGTTACAAAATTAAATAACTTTTTTCCCGCTTCATTGCCCGAGCCGGTTTCTTTTCTCTGCACTCCCTCGACTGCTCCCTCTTCCACGACTCTCCGTCCACGCGCTCACTTTGGCATCCCCCACAATCTGAGATACTCTGTTCGTTCCTCCATTAATAGGGTTTCGAGTTTCGCTTGTGTGTGCGCACTTGTCGTGTGCTTTCATGCCTGAAAACTTTTCGATCGATTGATTTCTTCGGCTGCCAATTTCATGTTGTAGCGCCGGCGCTGGCGCCGTGGACTTCAATTTTCTGGCGGGCAGTGTGGCATCGGTGGAAACGAACTCGGCATGAACCCAATGCTCTCGGAAGAGGTATTTTCATCTCCTGTGAGTTAACATTGTTTTGGGGGATTGTGTGGCTCGCCCGTGTTGATGGTGGGTACGAGATGAAAATTCTACTTGGAATTGGACCTGTGTTTTCTTGGACGATATCAGCTTTTGCTTTGGGTGTTTGCTGATTATGATGGTAGTATGGCTTCCAGTTGTGTCCGCTCTTTCTTTCCAAGACGCCCATGAAGACTTCGGGGGCCTACCAGCTGATCGACGATGAGACGGGAAGCGGTTCATTGTTCTTCATGAGCATACGTTGGCTCTCTAAATTTGCACACGAAGTGCTCGTTTTTATGATTGATAGAAATAGAATGTGTTTTCTTTGGGTGATAGGTTCAATGTGTGGAACTGCGAAGAGGGTGAAATTGAGAGAGACGCAAATTTGTTCCACCAACAAGTTGTAGCTAGACAATGTGTGTTGAGAAAGGATAATTAAGACGTGGAATTCGACGCAAATTATTGAGGAAGTGTTGAATTTTTCGGTTCGATGAGTACAGCATCCGTTCAGAATATGTATTGTCACAACAAATGCACACTTTTGTAGTTCTTTATAGCATTTGCGGTTTTTGTTTTTATTTTTATTTACTTATATCTTCTTATTTTGTTATTTTACTTTCTTTGATTTGATATAAAATTCTATCTAAGTAACACATTCACATAAGAGCTTTAAGTGGGTTAAATGAGCGGATATCGATTTTCATAGGTTGATAATATTAATGTATTTTAGTAATACGGGTCGGGTTTAGATCACCAAATTTGTATTGCAAGAAAATAGGTTAAGTCAACTCACCTATTTGACGAGTCTATTCCCAACATATCCTATGAAAAATGAGGACACTCGCTGACATAAATCAGCAAGACAACTATGCAAATTGACATTGGTCATAACCCCAATTCTTCACCGAAAGATTAGAGATGATCGGAGAAGCAAAAGCGTGCTAATTCTACACAAATCCGCTCTCAAGCATGTGAACCAAAAGTGAAAATCTCCAAACATAAACACGACAACGGAGCCTTTTTTTACCTTTTCCCGCCCAACAACGAACTCGTCAAGCCCCTTGCAAATCTCCTTTGGCATTGGCAACTTCCTGCCAAACCTCCGTCTTTCTCCTCTGCCACTGCCTCGCCAATCTCTGCCAGTGTCGCCGCAACCTTTGCTCGCTCTTCGCGTGCACGAAGCGTCACGTTGCTTCTCCATGTCCTTGGCAGAGGCCCGGCCGATCTTGACGAAGCTTCCCTGCAGTGGCTCCAGCTTGAAAGGCCTGAAGTAGAAGGCGGTCGGGCAGTGGGGCAATGGTTGAGGGCCTGGTATATGCCGGCCTCTTGGCCGGTAATGGAAAGGGGGCGGTTGGAGAAGAGGAGGGGCATTTGCTCGGAGCACCGAGAACAGTTCATGCCTGCCCTGATGTGGTCGTACTCGGTACCGTCCCACTTGTGGCGCCTGTGGTCGAAGCGGGACGAGGAGGCATCGATGGTGGGGGAATTCAGCGGGAAGGGTGGTTTGGCGATGGAGATGGTGGTGGCGGAGAGGCGCTTGGCTCGGGAGAGGCGGAGGACGGTGAACATGGCTCTCTTTATATTAAGGAAAAATCAGGTCCTCTTTAGCTTTTACTAAACTTTTGGAATTGTACTTGAGTAAAATAAAGATCTTAAGCAAAAGAAAAGGATGTTTCGATATGTTCATTTTCATTTAATTTTTTCGCACATTGATCTTCACAACACATAACTCATGAAAAGCATGACAAATTTGACAGTAAAAGTACAATAATGTTGTGATAAATTTTGCACGGCGCTAATTTTGGTACTATAAATTTTCAAGCAATCACTTAAATGGCAGAAATTTTAAAAAAAAAACATTTGAATAACTCCAACTATTTATGTTGAAGATGGCTAGATGACTAGATGGCAAAATTGCAACATGTACTTTCTTTCATGAGCTTGAACTTGTTCTTCTTATTTTGAAAGTTCATAGATTCTTCGTTAGTGTCTATTGATTAATTATATAAGACTTTTGTTTGTTTGGTAGAAAATTAATGCTTTGAAAAATATTTTCCTAAAAATAATCAGTTGTATCTCTTATAATAATTAGTTATTAAAAATGTATTCATTATCGACAATGATTTATATCTAAATATTTTTGTGATAGATAAAAACATTTTTCGTTGATTTATTTTTGTAAGTAATATAACCAATTATTTCTAAAAAAATATTTTTCAATTCATTCATTTTTCATGAAATAAACGGAGTCTAAGATTAAGGATTTTGTTGCATTGTACAAGATGAAAATTCTGTTGTGCGACATCATAGATGGAATAAATAATAAATTCTATTATGAGATATCAACGTATAGGGAAGAAGTTCTTCCAATCCAATTGAGACTTTAGCGATACAAAACTGTTCGGTGAACCACTGTCACCGGGACCGATCGATTGGATAAGAATCAAGAGACTCGTTTTTTTTGTTATATATATATATATATTTACTTATCTATATTATAAAAAAAATTTATTCAACAATATATGAAAGATGTCATATTCTACTGTATATCTCAAACTCCGACAGTTGCTGTATATTCAAAAGAAACTTTTGCAATTTTATAATGCGATGACAAAAGAAATGACGCCCAAATTTTTGTGATCTATATCTGAATGTAATTTTTATTTCAATAAAGCAATTTGGAATTTATAACTTCTTATGCATAGGGATCATCACTCACACTCGAAATTAAGATTTTTATTTCAAGATCATAATTTTTACACAAAATTGTGTTTCTTACTAGATTGTTTATAGAGTTTATAAATGTCCATGGCACAGATATAAATTTTAGTCGTTTTACTGAATCTTACCATACGAATCAATTGTCGATTCATGATTAATAAATTTAAGATTTCGATTAACGATATGTGTCTCAATTTAAAAACTATGTTTACTTTGCTTAAACTACCTTAGTACCATAAAAGGATAAAGAATAACCAATATATTATGTCACTAAATAATTTAGGGAAAATACCATAAAAAATCCCAAACTATGTCACTTGTGACAAATTTACTCTGAACTTTTTTCTTGTGATACGAAAAACCCCAAACTATTTTATTTGTGATACATTTATCCCACAATACTTTGGGCCATGAGCATTTTCGTCTTTTTCCTTTTTCTATTTTTTTTCTTTTCTTCTCTCTTTCCTCTGTCAGCCATGGCAGAGGGAAGTCGACGAAGGTGGCCCTCACCATCGTCGAGCCAGAGTTGGCCTCGCCGGATCTGGCGAGGGCGACCTTCATCGGCATCAGGCGAGGGTTGCTTTCGCCCGCCCAAGCCAGGGTGACTCTTGCCTGACGTCGGCGAGGGTCACCCTCGCCCAACGCCAGCAAGGGTTGCCATTGCCAGATTCGACGAGGGTCACACTTGCCAGATCTGGCGAGGGCAGCCCTTGCCCAGCCTCAGCGTCGGTGAGGGCCACCCTCGCCGGCTTCCCTCCGCCATGGTTGGCGGAGGGAAGAGAGAAGAAAAGAAAAAATAAATAAAAAAAAAATAAAAAAGGAAAAAAGACGAAAAT